>CM057075.1:2272500-2275000 GCA_029379335.1 Thymus mandschuricus | reverse complement strand
ACTATCCCATGTGCCAACCCTAAATGGCTTGCTTTCCCTTTGATTGATAATTTGTTGATCTGTTCACTTAGTTGACTTGTACTTGATGGCCAAAGATGAAATTCTCTGCCATCTTGCAGTATCATGCTTACTTACCTCAAAAGCTTGCTGTTTTTGCTTTTGGACGTATGAACATTCATATCCTAAGGAATGCAGAATATGGTATCGTATAGAATTGACTAGGAGTAGATATGTTTTCTCCTTTTCGTTTAGGTTGTAGATGATCCAGAAAAACTGTCCTTGTCTTGTCACAGTAGAGATAACTGAAGCTCTGCGAACTATGTTATTTCAAAGTTGTATATCACTATGATCTTCAGGTATATGGCAGAAAGATCTTGGATAGCCTACGTTGGAAATCTTGTGGCTGATAAACGATAAGGTCTTTGTTACATAGCTTGAGACTTTCCATCATGCTATTGGCAGAGTATTCTGCATTTCCTGTTTATAAAGTATCTATTTATTGTTAGTAGAAGCTTTGCTGGTTTAACAGTGAGGATGGATGTTCATCTTTTCGCTTAGTTGTGTTTGCTTTTGGTCTAAAAGCATTACGCAAGAGTGCTTAGTAGGATTACTATCTTATGTATACGGATTTGCTTAAACTAATATTCCAGTTGGATTGTCATATTATATTTAGAAACACTGACTGCGATGCGATCCCTGTGAGAGCTGCTGACTCTCTCTCTCTCTCTCTCTCTCTCTCTCTCTGCACACACAGAGAGAGAGAGACTTACAGGGGCACAGGTGTGAAAGATGATTGACTAATACTGATTCATTTCATTCTTCATTTGTGCAGTAGGAACCTGCAAAGAGCCAAGATTGGGATCGGTGTTCATATAAAGGATGGTTCGAGGAATTGATATGATCGGACTTTGGACGCGATCTCTCTAATTAACGGGGCTCGAATTACTTTTTCCAGTTTATTTTCGATTATTGAACGTGTTCATGTTGCTAATATAATAGCTCATCTATATCTTTTCCACCTCAACGCTCATCACATTTTGTGATACTCTCAGTAGTAGACTTGATGTTTATAGACAGACTACTTCTAAATTTTTTTGGTGATGCAGTTTGGTTTTGTTTGAGTTGCACCTCAATTCTGTAATACTAGTATTATATAAATATTACTCCCTCTGTCCATTTTATCATGACACTTTTTTTTCATAAAGTAGACACAGAATGAATAGTAAAGTGTCATGATAAGATGGACAGAGGGAGTATAATTTTATAATATAAATAAATTTGATTTTTAAATTAAAAGTTGCGCTATTACAAGAACTCAAAACTATGAAGAAAAGATCCACCAAAATTAGTTCATCCTTTTTTTTTAAAATTACTTTTATCGCAAAAATTAAGTACTCAAAGGGATAAAATAGCTAAATGTACGAAATTTTATTTAAAAAATATAGTAAAGCAAAAATAAACCCTTTTGAAACTTAACATTTTTATTTTTTATTTTAAAAAAAAAAAAAACCCCGAAAAGGAAAGAATTCGAAAATATAATAAAATAGGAATCGAAAATTTGATGCCCAATTAACCGCTGCGGCTTGCGCTTAATACTTTGTATGTTTGTATTGCCCATTGCCCATAAATATCAACCACCCCTTCTTCCGCCGCCGTCGCTGTCATCAAGCCCCTTGTTTTCCGTTTTCAGCCGCCGATGCCGGTGGAGCCCTCCGCGAATCGTGCGAGAAGGTAAAGACTTTCAGCACAGAAGCTTCTATTTCGTCGATTTCGGCATGTCCTTCCTTAATAATCCATCGCTTTTGCTGGTTTAATTTAAAGCTGCCGTTTGACTTCATTAATTTATGCTACTGTTGAAAAAACGTTTTATTCTATTGAACGGATATTGCTAGATTAGGCGTTTCACTGTGTGCTGTCTCAGATCCGTATTAATTTCCCCAATTCTGTTAGGTTTTTATGAATTAAATTATTAATTGTGAAGCCGCAGATTCAGTTATTGTTTACTGTTTCTTTGATTTGGTTATACAATTTTTAATTAATTGTCAGAATGGTTATTAGGGATACAGTAATGATCTATGCTAGGGTTTGAGAAATTGCCTGTTTTTCTTCAGAAATGTAGGATTAAAAAAATTGAACTAATTGGAGTAGGTGAAGTTGGTATTGAAAGGGGGAAATAGTCATGTATGGGAGGCAATTGACAAAAAAATAAACTAAAAAGAGGGGCATTCCGAGAATCGAACTCGGGACCTCTCGCACCCAAAGCGAGAATCATACCACTAGACCAAATGCCCTGTTGTTTAATGAGCTCTTGATCAACCTCTTGAACCTGGGAATTGCGTGTTTTGTTTGTTATATTTTTCTTTCGGTCCTTGATTCACTATTGAGTATTGCTACGAGTTTTCAGCTGTAATTCAACTTCATCATTTGGAGGTATTATGATAAGTTTTTGGCAGTGTAAATATAGGAATAATCTGTGCTAGAGTGTAGAGTTTGACATTAT